>JADLZN010004592.1:0-21924 GCA_018155175.1 Sinocyclocheilus anophthalmus
GGGTGGAGGTCTCGAAGACCGGAGGCGGCGGAGGGGTAGAGGTCGTCGCCCGGGACCTGGCTCACGTCTTCCACTGCGGCTGCACCCAGGGTCCATGGTGTCCCGGCACCGAGTGAATGACATTTGGGAAGATCGCGTCCTGGATGCACCGGGCCTGTGCAGAGAAACACACAGAGTAGAGGTGGTGGGAGAGATAGCAGAGCGCTGTATACTTACCTCGGACTTGTGAGCTTCAGCCTGGGATGTTTCCAGCGCGGCCCTCCGCGCTCTCAGCTGGGTCTGCTTCACCACCAGGTCACGGATCTGCTTCTCCACGGCCTCCAGCTCGAGCTGCACCGAATGCAGCTCGAACGTGTCCTCACCTGCACTCAAAGGTAGACAAACATCCGCCATTAAAGCAAGTAACAGACAGGGAGTAAAACAATGGTAATGTGTGTGAAAAGAGTATTAGCAATGTAAGCAAGATTAGCAGCAACCACGCTAGCGATGCTAACGAGCTATATGCTAATAGCAGATTCGGAAAATCAAAATAAAACTAGTGATAACAAAGCACTCTGATTGTTTTTGTTGTAGAATACGATAGGGGATATATTCACACGTTATAAAACTGAAAAAGGATGGTGTATAAAACTGATTTTAAGATAAAAAATAGACGATAAACAATTAACTTGACGGAGCTCAAACTCAAACCACACGGCAGCAACAAACAGGAAGTGACGTATGTATACCGCAGTCACTGAGCTAGCACATAGATATCCTCAGATAACTATGTAATTGGGAAAGGCTACCAAACTAAAAAACATGGCTAGCCTAGATAGCCCTCCTGTAGAGCTGCCCAAACCACAAAGAGTGGACTATCTACTTGCTCCCTTAACAGGGGAGAGAACATTGTATAGGCAAAGGCTCAGGAGACCACTACTTAAAGACCCTCGGAGGGGGAGCGATCACTGAGCTAGAATATAGATATCCTCAGATAGCTATGTCATACAGGAAGGGGTTACCAGAAGCAGGACCGACCCCGCTCCACGAACTACCAGACCATAGAAATGGGCTGTCTGCTTAACCCCAAGAGGGGAGACAGCACTGTCCGGGCACAGGCTCTTTAAAGAAACCACCACTCAAACTAGAGTAGGGCCGAGCTCGCAGACAGCTTATCCTCAGAAAGCTATCTTTCTAGGCAAGGGGACCACTGCAATACCAACAGCCGTGGCTGTATAGTTAAATCCAAAAGGTGGCAACAGCACCGCTACCAAACCGCTATCCACAGATAGCTATAGTCTGGAAATGGTTAATTGCAGATAAAAATACAGCCAGCCTCAGATGGCTGTATTTACAGTAAACCTATCCTGCCACCACAGGGCTGGAATATGACCACCCGCCATGATACAAAGATCCCCTAAACCAGGTCAGTCCACTTTAGCCTAGCAGCCATTGTGTCATTGACCAGAAACTCACAAGAGGGAGATTTCAGACCATCAGTAAAATATTCACTTCACAGCGAATATATATAAACATCATTAGTCCGAAGTCAGAGCCTGATGCAAGCAGTGGTTAAAAATCACAAGGCAGGGGGGAATATGGGGGAGAGGAGGCTGAGGGAGAAAGATGATCAGGACGTGCCGGCCTCGGGACGCGGAGGATGACCGCGCCTCTTATTCAGCATGTTCCTGAGACCATTTCTTCCCCTGTCAGCGGTAGGCTTTCCTCGCCAACTCCTAGAGGGAGGAGGGGTGTGGTTAGTGACACTAGACTTCTGATCTTGTCTATGAGCCTCAACCCTAAACCGATCATCCCCCTTAAAAAATGATTTGGAGCGCTGGGAATGAATTTCCTGAAGGCAGCCGATTGTGCCTTCGCCTCCCTGAATTTTTCCATAACCTTCTCAACAGAAGTGCCAAAAAGTCCGGTCGGCGGGAAAAAGGGAGGTATTAATTTTTGGTGATGGACAATGAATGTGTTTTATAACCAGTTACAGGAGTGAGGAAAAAAGTAACATAAGTTATCAAGGTTCAAGAATCCAGCTAAAATAAACCAGTCACTAACCTCATCATCTAAACCTCTGTAATTCTCAATAAGAACTTCTGTAGACATCTAACAGAAATAAAGTCAGTCTGGTTAGTAATGAGTGAAGCTGGTGATGCTGTTTGTGGAGCTGTTTAATCATCCTCTGCTTTTATTTCAGTTGATTTCATCTAAAGCTGTGGGGAGGGCATGTTAACAGCAGGTGTTCATCACTAATGATCAATCAGCACTTAATTAATCACTTAATTGTCCAATGAACTGCAACACTAGACACAAGACAAGAAGAAGAATAGTACAAGGAAAAAGAGAGAGAGACAAGAGCAAGCAAAAATAGTTTGTGAGAATTTTGAAACAAAGAGTCCAATGGATGAAAGAATAACACAAGCTCTGTTAATACCACAAAATGAATGTTTTAATCCTGATGTCCAACAAACAAAGAAAACAAATTGTGTACATGGAGAAATGATTCTACAAAGACGAAATTCATCTGACATAATGCTGTCATTCTCTTATGAAAGAATCCGAGAAGAACGTTTAATCAGAACACAATCCGGTGAGCACTTTTAATAAAACTATTGCCCTTTTTCCCTAAATGTCAACATAACTGTAAAACATAAATCAGCTATCGATGGTGAAACGTGTGCTACACCACACACACACACACAAACACACACACAAACATATGCTTGCCTTTATACATGTTTCGCTGTTCAATAAATTTAGCAAGGCATAGCGCTTCTTCTCCACCAAGTTCGGTTTTATTTGAAATTCAGTGGATGGTATTATCATAAAATCAGGCTAAATCGTAGCTGTGGCGCCAATATGCTCAAATGTCCCATAGTCCCCATCTGTCAGCTGTGGAACATGATGGATATATAATTTGCGCTTAGTTGATTGCCGGACAGTGAACCAACACAGCATCAAGGATTTAAAGCGTCTAATGCAAAAAAAAATGACTGAAGTTGTATTTACCATCTAACAATTTAATATCAAAATTCGTAAGTTGACTAATGTAATGCTTCATTATCCTCTGCTAGTTCAAAAAATCAGCTAAGAAAAGGAGTCAGAGAGCACACCATTTACCATTAACAAAGAACATACGTTCAGGTCTAGCGCGAGGGCATTATGCAGTTTTAAACAGCACCCCAGTTATAATAAGTAAGCATCCTGTATAGATGCCTAACATATTCTACCTCTTACACTGCACCATGTCTGCAGCCCAGTTTTCTAAGCGCCAACACAGTCAACCAAAGGATCGGTACAACTAGTCAATGCTGTCATTTATAAAGCCGATCTGAAGCGTTCCCAGACGCGGTTCTCCACGCTGCCTCGCTAAAGATAGTGCATAGAGTCATTGTGATAGTATAATAATAGTATCTCCTCATCTTGCATCATAAAGGCATCAGCAACAGGGGAATCTCTGACTATCAGGCATAGGCAGGTCAGTTCAACAGACACGTGTTTACATTTGTAAGTAAGACCAAAACGGTTTATCGTAATTTCAATGTGGATACATATGTGTTCTCTTAAAAATCTTTATTGTCAAAATGTGTTGTGAATTGTTGAGAAAAGTGCAGATTTGGGTCTCGGGCTAAGATATGATACTCCAAGATTTAGTCTAACTTCACTTAACAATTGCAACTGAGACTGCTGAAAAACTACTTTAAGAGCAGTTTGACGTCAAGAAGTTTTGTTTACTCTTTAAAGGGGTCATTGGCTCCCCATTTTCCACAAGTTGATATGATTCTTTAGGGTCTTGAAAAGTCTATAATATACTTTGGTTAAAATTTCTCAATGATAGTGTAAAAAACACATTTTTTACCCTGTCAAAAACAGATATTTTCAGAGAACGCATGTTGTTGCATGTTCCTTGAATGCAAATGAAAAACAAGGCCCTCGGACCCCGCCCCTTCTCAGCTCGGGGACGCGATGTTTTGAGCAGACTGTAACTTCAGCCGCGAAACTTGCTAATTTGCACGTTATTAGGAAAGGCGATTTGCCAAGATTCATAAAAAAAAACCTTATACTCCTTCTTTAGATTAAGCTGGATCACGAAAGGATTTGTGCGAACATAGAGTATTTAGTTAGATCTAGGGGCCAATTCCCTTCAAAAACAAATGTATTCCACTGCGTCTTCAGCGGCTCATATGTCGGGAGTAAATGACGACTGCTGGGCGGTCGGTTCATTATTATATCCAACAACAGAACACCTTAATCGCTTAGGAGTCATTCTTGTCTAAGTCTGCTCCGGCGGTGAAACAATGGCGGAGTGATGACAGTCACTCAGGGCGGAGCTGTGATAAAACGCTACTGTCAATCAACAATTGTGTGAGGGGCCTGGGTCTGTGTGACGTCACACAGGCATCTGAGATCGGCTCGATTTGAGAAAGGGATAATGATTTTAGGAGATTATAAAGTAGAGCTTTATAATTTTAGGGTGGTTGTGTACACACAATGCCAACACACATTTCAGTTCAAACAAATTGTAAAAGTGCATGTAGCATCCTATGACCCCTTTAAATCAAATTTTAGCAGTGCTCTTGTGAGTAATTCTCAGAAGTTTGATAAATATGGGCCCTGGACAATGGTAGCACTGGAGACAGATAGCAACATAGTGTCGGCCCAGATCCGGCCCACATCTGGCACATGTGGAATGATTGTGGCACTTGGCAGCGGCTCTCTGTTTGCCAGATCTGGGCCAAAAAGCAGCCCATAACAATGCCATCATATCAGCCAGAGCAAAGGAAATATTACCCACACTGGAACTTTTGACCCACTGAAGGAAAGGCGTTTTTCACTTACAGCCTTACATTAGGAACTACATATAACTTATAAAGCATGGTATACAAAGTTACTTAGTTATCAAGATTAATGTGGTTTTGGAAAATTAAATGTTGCTTAAAAAAGATATTCGTATTCTGCCTATTGCCCTATCATAATAATTATGCAAAACACTGTAATAGCAAGGCAACAGTTTCATAATTGAATTGTGTGTTTTATCCTCGTTTGGTCACGGAGTGAAGAGATGGCTGGTGCCACTGAGGTCGCGGCGCTCTTTGTGTTCTTCTGGTCTCATCCACAAAAGAGGAGAAAGACATGCAGAGTTACAAGAACACAGTTGAAGAGTTCAATCAAACCATCAACAGCTTACAGGACAGTTACACTGATCTAATTACTGAAAGAGATCAACTGCAGAACAATTTCAACTCTTTGAGTCAGAAGAATCTGGAGCTGGAGACCAGAATCAAAGATCTCACTGATGGAAAAGACCAGTTACAGAGAAACTTTGACTCTTTGACTCAGAAGAATCTGGAGCTGGAGACCAGAATCAAAGATCTCACTGATAGAAAAGACCAGTTACAGAGAAACTTTGACTCTTTGACTCAGAAGAATCTGGAGCTGGAGACCAGAATCAAAGATCTCACTGATGGAAAAGACCAGTTACAGAGAAACTTTGACTCTTTGACTCAGAAGAATCTGGAGTTAGAAAGCAAAGTCATATATCTGATTGATGAATTAAAGAAAGCTTATGAACAAGGTTAGTGCATATCTGTTTTGTGGGTTTTTCCACCAAACATTTATGGATTTTTTCTTTTTTTTTAATTTTTTTTTTTTTTTTTGGGGGGTTTTAAAAATTCCTTTATACGTCTCCTTTAAAAAAGTCGAGATCCAAAGATTATAACAGAAGGCAGGTATGCAGGGATTGTTGTGTGATCGGGTCAGTATAAAACAGTGAACAGTGGTGTGAAGTATTTGAGTAAATGTAATTAGTTATTAACTATCTTTTTTGGCTACTTTGACTGAGCATCAAAAATATTATCAACTTTTCAAGTGGTTAACAGAAAATAGTAACACTTCTTATAATACGACATGGACGAGTAAGCTCTGTGAAGCAGCCTTACAAGGATAAACAACATATGTCCCCACTGAATGTGCTTTATTACAATTGCTCAACATAAGTCTATTGTCACTGTAATATTACTTGGTTCAGAATAGAGGATACCAACCATGATGCCAAGATGCCAGAATGTTGCTATGGTTACCACAGTGTCAGCAGTTTCAGGAGCGAGTTGTGTTTTGTACACACAGAGAATTTAGGGCAGGGCTGCAAACCTCAGTTCCTCGAGGACCACAGTCCTGCAGAGTTTACTTCCAGCCCTGCTCCAACACACTGACGTTTTCAAATGATCCAGAAGACTTTGATCAGCTGGTTCAGGTGTGTTTAACTGGAGGTTGGAGCTGGTGAGTTACCTCTGCGAAGGTGGCCTTATAGCAGCAGGATGTGGAAACCCCGCCGCAGTTTACACTTCTCTCTGACCTGCAGGAATCGGCGGCTTTTGCTGCTGGGGAAAAAAATGGATCAGGCAAGAGTGCAACTGGAAACACAATCCTGGGTGAAAGTATATTTAGCGAGAATGCTGTTACTTCATTTTGTATGAGTAAAAAAGCAGCTGTGCATGGGCCAAAGAACCATCACAGCAGTCGACACTCCAGGACTGTTTAACCCAGCAGTCAGTGACGAGGATCTGATGAATGAGATAAAGAACGGTGCTCTTACGTCTGCTCCTGGTCCTCATGTGATTCTGCTGGTCATCAGGCTGGATGTGAAACTCACAGAAGAAGAGAGGAACTTTGTGACGTGGATTCAGAACAACTTTGGAGAAGATGCTGTGAATTACACCTTCATCCTCTTCACTCACGCTGATCATCTGAACGGTGAATCTGTGGAAGATCACATCAGACGAAGTCCTGATCTCCAGCGTCTTATCGACCAGTGTGATGGCAGATATCACTCGTTCAACAACAGAGACAGACGAAACACAGATCAGGTCACAGAGCTGCTAGAGGAGATGGAGCGAATGCTGCGAAACAACAGAGGGCACTATTACAGCACAGAGCGCTTCAACATGCCGCAGACTGTTCCTGAAGGCTTTTTTTCCAGTTGGGCTGGAATGCTAATAGTTACTGCAGTTATAGTTTTAGCAGCTGCAGCAATTACAAGACTGGGTTATATAACAGGTGAAGGTCGCTTAACAATCTTAAAGCAAGTGACAGAAGAAGAAGAGGAGGAGGAGGAGGAAGAAGAAAGAGGAGAGGAAGAGACGAGGAGGAAGGGGAGGAACGAAGACGAAGAGGAGGAGAAGAAAGAAGAGGCCGGACTCGGAGGAAGAAGGAAGAAAAGGAGGAGGGAAGAGAGCACAGAGGAGGAGGAGGAGGAAGACGAAGACGAAGAGGAGGAGCGAAGAAGAGGAGGGGAGATAGAGGTAAGAAGAAAGAAGAGGAGGAGGAAGAACAAGAAGAGGAGGAGGAGGCGGAAGAAGAAGAAGAGGAGGAGGAAGAAGAAGAAGAGGAGGAGGAGGAGGAAGAAGAAGAGAAGAAGACGAGGCGAGAGGGAAGAGAAGGAAGAGGCGGAGCGAGGCGGAAGAAGAAGAAGATGGAGGAGAAGAGAGAGGAGGAAAGGAGCGAAGAAGCAAGAAAGGAGGAGGCAGAAGAAGAAGATGGAGGAAGAGAAGAAAGAGGATGAGGATGAAGAAGAAGAGGATGATGATGAGGATGAAGAAGAAGAGGAGGAAGAGGAGGAAGAAGAAGAAAAGGAGGAGGAAGAAGAAGAAGAGGAGGGGAGGAGGAGGAGAGCATTCAAGTAGTTCTGGATACAAAACTAAATATGATTGTTAACTACATGTTAAATCTAACCTTATAACCTGTGAGGTCGTTGGGGGTCTAATCAAACTGTTATTGTAAATGAATTGTCGTTTGTGAAGCTCTTAACATTCAGACTGATGATCCGGTGGTGATGTGCCTCCTCGCAGAAACAACAAACAAAAGTGCACACAATGATGGGTAAGGCAAGTTTCATACACAATGGTAATTCAAGGTGCTTTACATAAAAGGAATTAAAATATCATCAAATAATCAAAATAGATTCATAATGACTAAAAACTGAAAATAAAAATGATTAAAATAATTAAAACTGTATTTTAAAAAAATTACATTTTAAAATAAAGTAAAAAAGAGCATACATCAATGTATCCATTAACTACAGGTTCATGGGTAAACCACACTTCTGCTGTTGTTTATCTGCATTTTAAAAATGGACCATTATATAAAATACAAGCTTTATTTTTTCTGCTTATTATCCTAGTTCTTCAACCTATAAATCATAATCAGAGGTGTAATTTGTAATCATAAAATCTCATTTACCCTTGTTAATTCTTTCATTTTAATGCTGTAAATAAAAAAAGAACATATTTATTTTATTTTTTTCCATTGGCCGTTAAAATACTAAAAAATAGATAGATATAAAACACCTATTGTTTGTATGTACCTCTCAGTACATTTGTATTCAGTTGTCATAATACGGGATTTCCAAACAAATGTTTCTGTTTCTTTCTTCACTGCTTAAAAGATTCAAATAAAACCTGGATGACTATGATGTCTGAATATCAACTCGTGCAACACTCATTCACCACTTTACAAAACTTTATTAAAACTCACCCGTAAAAGGGGACATGTTAACTAAGTCATTATTTATTTAAATAATATGAATATTCAAAATAAAATAACATTCAGAGAAAAAGGTTACATTGAGGTTCTATATAGAACAATAGGATTCTCGACTCAATTTTAAACAACACTTTATGCCAGAAAGCTTCTCTGTAAGGAGAAATATCTTGAATTATGGCATAATACTTTAATGTTTGTTTATGTATTTATTTTTCTGGTGATATGTTTACAATCTGTTTAATTAAATTTAATAAAATGTAAGTAAAGTGAATTAAAACTAACTAAATGAATAAATCCATAAAAGATTCTATATAGAATATTTTCTTCTTTTCTTCTAAGAATATATTATTGGGATTGATTTAAGAAAAAAAAAAAAAGTTAATAAGGGTCATTAAATAAGTAGGTAAAAAACATGTAATGTCCAAAAATATGCTAGTTTAAGATGCTGGCGAAAAATACCTTTTTCACGTTGGCTTAATCCTGGCTTCATCTACTTGATTCAACCTTAAATTTAAATGGCTGCGATCAGCTCCCGTGGCCATGTTGGAGCCGTAACACACCGCAGAAGTGTGCTGTGTAAAAAGCCCTTATGAAGCGTCCCAGAAGTTGCTCTACACGCTGCTTCGCTAAAGATAGGCGCCTAGTCTATTTTTGACGGATAATGCATCCAACAGTAATGAAATGCTCCTGGTGTGAGTTAACTGCGTGAAGGACGAAACCAAACCTTGTTGGAGCCGTAACACGCCGCAGACGTGTGCAGTGTAAACAAGGGTTAAGGGGTGGTTTTCTTCAGTCACAGAGAAACATTTCAGGTTTTTCCCAACACTGATCTGTAAGTGTCGCTGACTGCTTAATAACTCATTCAGTCATTTTGCTCAGTGACTGACACAATTCAAGTTGTATATAAAAACAAAAATCCAGTGGTGATATTAATTTGGCGAGATGTTGCGACTGACAGATGCGTAATCACAGTGAGTCTCCTCTTTACTGAATCTGATTGTAGCATCACTGAGAGACTCTTCATGCTTCTGGAAACTGACAGAAGCGTACAGGAGCCCATCAGAGGGGTTTGTGGGTGACTGTACTGTGGAGTAAAGTAGATTCTCTGAATCAGAGGGGTTTGTGGGTGACTGTACTGTCGAATAGAGATGATTTGATTCAGAATCTGAATGGTCTCTGGCGTCTTGAATGTCTTCTTGAGTCTGTAAGAAGTGAAAGCTCCAAAACATGAAGCACAGAGTATCAGCTTAGACATTTCACATATTGAGATGTAGATTACAGTTCTGAAACTCACCGTTTCATGATCACCTGTCTGTCTTCTGTCTGTTGAGGAAATTAAGCCTGTGTGAACAAGAGCAACATCTGAGATGCAGAAAATAAGAGATGATTTTAACTGTGTGTATTTTTGACCAGCAGAGGGAGACAAGCTCATATTTTCTAAATGTGCAGTAGTGTGTTTGTGTCTCACCATGTTTGTTGTGTTTCAGTTTGAATAAGATTAACACTATAACCAGAGCCAGCAGGAGCAAACCCACAGAAACCGCAACTATTACAGGAAAATCTGAAATCACACAGAGATTGAGACTGAGAAACAAGGTGAGCCCATGACATTTATCAACAAATATTCATAAACATACATACATCTGATACAAATGTTTGAATGGTAAGATCACTTTCAGCTTAAACTGAGAAACTGAGCTTTTGGATCTTACCAGACTTTGCTTTTTGCTGGTCTTTTTCACTTTCGCTGTCAGACGAGGTCATTTCTGAAAACACAATCCCAGCGAGCTTATTGTATGGAAGCTTATTTCCGTCATGGACGAGGAATATAAAAAAAAAAGCAGTTACAGTTCACATTTTTCCTCATCAGAACCAGTGGCGCATACAGAAAGTGGATAATTCGCATCACCCGTCTCAATTAAAAGAAAGAAAGAACATATGATGGACTGGTCCAAAACACATTTGAGACGGATTGCAAGATGCATTCCAGATGTGGATCTTGTGAGCTTGCGAAACTGCACAGTTTGTAACTTGTACCAGTTGGTCCTCTAAAACTAAGGTTGCACCACTAAAAATAAGCCCTTATGAATGAAAAATGATGAATGGATTATATAGACTATAGCCTAGAAGCACACAAAGAGCACTCCCTTTATAATCACTAAAACGCTGTCACTAATCTAGTCACTAGTTCAGTGCAAACTCACAATGTTCTGTTATAATCAATGAATCTGTTCTTTGTAATAATGAGAAGGATTTCGCGAGGCGTCAGGAACTCAACACTAAACAATTGCGTTTTGATTGTGTTCAAGGAATCAACAGATATGTCTGTGATTGGCCACATTGCCTAACGCTTAACGCAAATAGCCATGCCACGGTGGGCCATACTAAAAAAATTGCCCATAATAGCTTACCTAGAATGACTGATGTCTGTTCCAAACCACTCATAGTTGTCGGGGTTTTGAATTGTAGATGTTGATCATTTCATCATAATTTCTGTTAGTATAGATGGCGGTTTTTATTATAAATATTCAAGGGAGCTGCTAGTTGGAATCCAGACAGACAAAACTATTAGCGTGAAGAACTTATACTGCTGCCGCAACTTAATTGAGGATACTAATTAGCCTATTATTATTGTCATTATATAGTTCTAATGAAACAAATGACAACTCAAATCACATTGACCGTAATAAAGAAGAACTTAAGGTTAAAAATTGCATGATATATATTATATATATATATATATACGTATATATATAGATATATATATATATATATATATATATATATATAGATATATAACCGTATATATATTTCCTCGATCTGACTGTGGGCAAAGCTGTTAATTTTCCCCAGGCCCACCTTAGAAGTTAAATTGCAAGAATGTAATTTGAACTTCCCAGAAAAAAACGTCAAAATTAGAAGATATATAAACTCAGAATCATGAGGGAAAAATGTCTGAATTTGATGGATAAAAAGTTGAAATTATCTTTTTATTTTTTATTTCAGTGACGGAAATAAGCTTCATTTAATTTTTCACTATTTTTTTGTTCTAATTTCTGTTACACACACACACCACACCACAACACCACAAACACACACCACCACACACACACACACACACTCACACACACACACACACACCAAACACAACACAACACACACACCAACACACACACACAACACGCAACACACACACACACACACGACACACACACACACACATATACAGGTGTCAAACCTGTCTGAATAATTGCAAACAGAAGAGCTTCAGCATAATGAGAAAAAGAGTTGGTGGATCTCACCAGGCTTTTCTGTTTCCTGGACTGTTTCCTTTTTGGTGTCAGATGAGGTCATTTCTTAATGAATGAAAAAAAAAAAAACACAATCTCTCTTATACGTGTTGTACTTCCAACACTCACATTTATCATAATATCACTTTTAGTTCAAACTGAGAAGCAGACTTACCAGTCTTTTCCTGAGATGTTTCTCTTTTGGTGTCAGATGTCGTCATTTCTGAAAATACACAATCATGGTTAAAACAATTAGAGGAACAGATTTTGGTCTAATATAAGAGTCACTATCTAATCCGCTCTTCTGTTAAACACAAAATGTGATTGAAGAAAATCTTCTGTACAATGAAAGCAGACCGTAACTAGATGTCAAACTCTAATTTCATGCCCAAGACTCATTCAAGTCACATTGATTTATATAGTGCTTTTTACAATAGGCCTGCAGACTGGTCAAAGCAGCTTCACCGTAATAAAGAGGAAAATAACTGTATTGATGCTATAAAAATAATCAATTATGAAACTAATTCAAGTTCAGCTGTAAATCAGCTCTACAGAAGACAATATTACCGTTATTCATCAGTTGAGTTCAACTGTGTTAATGAGAATGATTTTTAGAACCATGTCTTTATCGTTATTTTTATAGTTATCGTCCTTGGTGTGAATGCATGGGGCTTTAATGTTGCAAAGTACATTAGTCAGTTCTGTAAGCTCTTATGAAGCTGTATGACCCTGTGTGAGGAACCATTTAAAACAACATTTAGAAAAAGCATCTTTTGTGCTCCACAAAAAAAAAATGCATGAAAACAGTGTGAAAACACCAAAGACGCAGCCAGTTCTTACTCACACGAGTGATTTTGTTGCTTGCTGTTGTCCTGTGGTTTTCAGCTGTTGTAAAACATCCCTGTTCAGAAAATCATGGCATGGTTTTACTTTAACAGTACAGTTTCACCCAAAATTATCACACTGAAAAAAAAAAACGAAAAACAAACAACCGGTTGAAAAGCTGTGTATGTTCCCTTCCATGTTTAAGAGCCATGTCACATGTACACGGGTATTTTTATAAACAGTTTTTCCTTCCATTTAAAAAAAAATCTCCTTCCACATGAAAACGCAAACGCATGCGATGAAGCACTGTCAAGAGCATGCCGAACCAACAGGTGGCGACATAATCTCAACTGTAAAGCCATGTTAGCCAATCAGAAGCCTGAAAAAGTCTCCCAATAGGCGGAGATAACAGCGCAGGCTCTGACGTCACAAGCCAAAAACTCCAGTTTCACTGTCTACACAAAAAATTTAAAAAACACACAGTTTTTGAAAATCTTCACCCTAGCAGGCGTTTTTCAAAAATGTTCGGTTTCAGTGACCTGGTGCTGCGTTTGCATGTGGACGAACGGCCAAACCTTGTAGAAAAAGCTGCGGTTTTAAAAATAACCGTGTTCCTAAGTTTACAGACATTTTATTTAACCTTAAAACATTACATAATGTAAAATTCAGTTAAAACACCTGTTTTTTTGTGTTTTTTAAGTGGATTCTTCTATCACATTCTTTCTAATCAAACACACCTGGACAAGCTAATCAATGCCTTCAAGATTACTAAGGTTAACGGGCAATTTATTTCCTTTTTTTCAGGTTTGAGCTAAACTCTGCAGGACCGCTGCTCTCTAGGACCAAACATTTTTGTATTCATCTGAAGGAAGATAATTCTGAATTCTCGGTGTATGATCCGCATAATGAAAGAGTGTTTTACCTCCGGTCACGAGTAGCTGAACTTCAGTGAATATGAAGGACCCAGAACTCTCCTCTGCACACCAGTATTTCCCAGAATCCTCTGCTCTCAGATTGCTGATCTTCACAGTAAAGACTCCAGCAGAGGTTTCTTCAGTCAGAGAGAATCTGCCGTTTGTTCTGTTATTTGATGAAACATGAACTCCGTCTCTGACGCAGATATTCAGCTGATCTCGTCTGCAGAAAAACCCTTGTGCTTGATTCCTGATGTGTTTACAGCTGATGGACGCTGATCCTCCGACAAACGCTTCATGAGTGACCTCTGAAGAGCACAACATTAAATATGATGAGTTTGATTACAGAAGGAGCAGAAACATTGAGATTATTCCCAAATAAACATCCTCACCGTCCTTCATGATGATCATGAGCTCAATGGGAAGGTTAAACGCATCTTTCACTGCACACCAGTATTTCCCAGCATCCTCTGCTCTCAGCTCAGTCATGGTCACAGTGAAGAGATTGAGTGCAGTGTCGTCCTTTACTGAAATCTTTGGTTTTTTAATATGATCTTCATCTGACCGAATTATATTTTGAGCATCTGGAGTGAAACACTTTCCTTTGCACAGATGCTTTATTTCTTTTGTGTGGTTTTCATCATAAGGGCATTTGATCTCGACTGAATCTCCTTCACGTCTGATCACTGGAGACAATAATAGTCAGAGAGAATAGAGAAGTATTTATACACTGTGAAATACATGCATATAATATTGAACTGCATGGTTTGTGGTTTCTGTACACACTGGTTAAAGTCAGTTGGTGGTTATTGGTGAGAGAAACAGAATTCAGATGCGTGTGTCTGGTTTCTGCTCCACACCAGTAAACTCCAGCATCTCTCAGGCTCACATTACTGATGCTCGCTGTAAAAACTCCTGCTGTACTGTCAGAAAACTCAAAGCGCTGCGTCTCTGATGAGCTGATGCTCTGACAGATCTTCTTCTTGTTCTCTTTGCAGATGTGTTTGATGGTCTCGTGTTTCTCAGGGTAACTGCAGCTGAGTTTCACACATTCACCAATTACAGCAGCTGATTCGCTTGATGCATGAAAATAATCAACTACAAACAAAAACAAATAAAAAAATCAGAAATTCAAATCATGTTAACTTCTTGAAATTGTCCAGAAACAGGCTCCTCACAGAAACTCTTTACCTTGATTGATCTTCAGTGTGATCTCAGTGAACAGATGATCGTCAGCGGTATTCACTCCACATCTGTACGTTCCTTCATCAGCTGCTGTTAAATCTCTGATAAAAACCTTCAAAACTCCTTCACTGGTATCATCATACATGAGCACTTTATCATGACGGACCCACTGATTCTGTTCATCAACAGGGATCTTCTCTGATGAATCTTTCTGGATGAATTTTTTGTTTTCTATGAATTCTTGTGGAAATTTACACGTTATGAAAACTGATTTACTGATGTAGGCCTCAACCTGGACAGAAGATATTTGACCTGCAAGACAAGATGTGATTTATTACATTATTAACAGTCAGGAGAGATTTACATTTCTTATTTAGAGCTGCAAGGATTTTATCATTAAATAGAAAATGAACTCACTAGAAACATTCAGCTCAATCTCCTTAATGAAGGTTATGTGAGTAATTGATGTTTCTGAAGGTGGATCATCAGATCTGTCTCTCTCCACTCCACATAAATAAACTCCACCCTCCTCTGCAGAAATGTTTCTGATGGTCACAGTAAAGTGATCTTTCTCTCTGTCAGTCAGGATGAACTTCTCTTCAGATGATTGAGATGATTGAGAGCTGTTCAGCACAAGCACAGGATCTCCCTTCACTCTGTAGAAGACTTTGGTGTGTTTTTTAAACTTATGCTCATATTCACAACTGAAAGTGATCGTTTGCCAATATATCAGTCTGGAACAGACGTCCACAGAAGAAGACTCTGAAAATTGATTTCAATAAAACCATTGTTACATGCCGGAAATCTTACAAAGTTACTTGTAGTTAGTACACTCTTCAAAATAAAGGTGCTTCACATGCCATATAAGAACCTTTTTTGTCTAAATGGCTCCATAAAGAACTTTTAAACCAATCTGAAGAACTTCTCTTTTTCACAAAAGGTTCTTTGTGGCGAAAAGAAGGTTCTTCAGAATATAAAAGGTAAGAAAGAGATGGTTCTTTAAAGAACCTTTAACTGAATGGTTCTTTGTGGAACCAAAAATGTTCTTCTATGGCATCGCTTGAAGAAGCTTTTGAAGCACCTTTATTTTTAAGGTGTAGTAGTATATTAAAGATGCACTAGGAAACTTTGGCCTCTCTAACCAGCCATCCTCTGTTTTGCAGATTCAGTGGTCTGTTTTCTTGCATAGTTATTTAGAGTTCGTTCAACCCACAAGAAATACCCCTGTTACTCACCCTCAAGCCATCCTAGACGAATACAATCAGAGTTATATTAATAAATGTCCCGGCTCTTCCAAGCTTTAAAATGGCAGTTATGGTAGCCCCAAATTGTAAGTCTAAAGAATTTCACACCATTCCTTATAAAGCAAGTCCACGTGGGGCTCCGTGGGGTTAATAAAGGCCTTCTGAAGCGAATCTATGTGTTTGTGTAAGAAAAATATTCATATTTGCAACTTTATAAACCTTAATCTCTAGCTTCCGCTAACTGTCGTACACGCATTCACGTGAGAGTGGAGTCCAGCGGATGACGTAGGCGTAGCTTAAACTCCGGTGAGAATATGCTAGTCGCACGAAACACATTTTTTGTTTACAGCAAAGGAAAACCAGTTGTCCTCTTGGCTTATATCGACATTTTTCTTTACAAATCCTCGTTTGTACTTCTAATTAGTGACCGTCATTTTGTTTTGATCTCTCCCCTTCGCTTCCGCGTGCGTCACTTCTGAGCGGCGTTTGCTACTTGCTCAACTTCAATGCTCCGACACCACTCTCTCGTGAATGCACGTATGACAGTTAGCGGAAACTAGAGATTACAGTTTATACATTTTTAAAAATCTATATTTTTCTTACACTAACGCATCGTTTCGCTTCAGAAAGCATTTATTAACACCCCGGAGCCGTGTGGACTTCTTTATAATGGATTGGTGCATTTTTTGCGCTCTCAATTTTGGGCTACCATCCACTCCCATTATAAAGCTTGGAAGAGCCAGGACATTTTTTTATATAACGCCGATTGTATTCGTCTGAAAGAAGAAAAAGTCATATACATCTAGGATGGCTTGAAGGTGAGTAAATCACAGGCTACTTTTCATTTGAGAACTATCCCTTTAACGTGGGTTGTGCTTGTCTGTATTGTCACCTGTGATCACAACACGAGAGAGATCAGTCATCCTACATCAAGACAGAAACATACTGACAGAAAAGGTTTGTCCTATAAGGAATATATCCAGAAGAATATGTAATTTGAACAAGTAACGTTTAGTAGATGGTCTTCTTTCTGTGAACTCTCAAATAACACTGACGTAAAACTGACATTTCGGTAAGCTCAAATTATAAATCATTATTATACTGTTGTGAATTATTATAATGCAGCGAGGCAGTTTGAACACTGAATCATGAATTTGCTTAATTGATTTTTGTCCTCGTAGTGCACCTTTAAACAATACTATAATAAAAATAAAATAATTACTGTAGTGAGTTATAAAGTATCATACGCACTTTTGTTCACCACTAAATCAACATCATGACTCCATTTCAGCTTGTTTCCACATATGTATTTCCCATCATCCTCTCTGCTGAGGTTCCTGATAAACACTGTGAGGAATCTGCTGTTTTCATCGTCATACAGAGTGAATCTCCCATTATTAACCCAGCGGCGCTGAGTCTCAGTACTGATTCCTTTCGTACAGTCTCTGTTTCCGCAGAAATACTTTCCTTTATGCTGATCATTAGACTCTCTATGGTTCGGGGGTTTTGCGTTATGTTGCTCATCAGACTTATACACGCACTTGAACATTACACTCCCTCCAGTGCAGCCAATCACTCTGAAACAAAGTACCTGACCTGCCAAACACAAGTTCATTTGCTCTGGGTTATTATATAATCAACCCGGGCTGTGAAACAACACGGCAATGGCTTTGATATAATCAAATATTTTATATTTCAATATTTGACCAAATTGAAATAAAGAACTGACCTGAGATCAGGCAGAGAGTGATGATGATGATGATGATGATGATGGCGGCCCTCATTCCTGATTGACTTCAGTCTCACAGATATTCAGAGAAGATCCAGATCATATCACAATCCAGGGAAAGCAAGAGCTGACGAAATACACTGAATGTAATGTAAGAATGTAAATTATCGTTAAAAGCACACACAGATCCTCGTCACACATTTCTGCTTCCTCTTTCTCTAAAGAGCTCCACCCATGAACAGGGCGTTAAGTGTGAACATATGTGTGAAAGACTCTGCAAACATGCAGAGAAACATATACTATATAATAATATAACACACACAAAGCTATATTAACAAACACTGACAGTATACATACATAGTGACTGTGTTAATGCCTTTAAAGTGTTAAAAGGCATTTATTGTAGCTTTATGCTGCATTCATGACTGAAAACAGAATAAAAACCTGAAGTTATGTTTTATTAGATGTCAGTCATCTTAGAAAATGATTAAACATACAGTTGGAATTGTATGTGTATTGGATGATGTGAAAGGCCTACAAATAGTTTTGAGATTCATTATGAGATCTGAGAGATTTCTAATTTCTTCTGCTGTCCGTATTTGATATAATAGTCTATTTATTTATAGATCAGTGAATTTGCCATTATTATGTAATCTAGTGACATTTAGCTACCAGTTTTATCTAATTTCAATTGAAAGCAGTTGGCAACACTGTCGGCCACTGTTATGATTGGCTAAAGTCATTGCACAGGATGCATTTACTATTGCATGTGTGTTTTGACAACATAATAAAAATAAAACAGTCATTTCCAGACAAAGCATTATAAAATCACTTACTTACGGTTTGTGATGCAGCTGCAGTCAGATATAGTACCGCTTCATCTTTCAACAAATGTTTCTTTCTTCCCAGTCACACGGAGATCATGCGCTGATCAGTATATTTTAGATGTAAAAAAATTAACTTCTTTACTTTTTAAAGCACATTACCTTCCAAAACATTGGCTATAAATGCATTTTAGCTTTAAGATGGTCACAGTTGACATCAGTAATGATTTGTGATTATCAATGCCATTCAACCAAGTAACTTAACTGATGTAACATCATCCACAAACATCACAAGACTCATTGATTGTTGGAGTTGTTAAAAACAATGATTTCCTTAAATGTATATCTTTTTAATACATTAAAATGCTCAATTTATATGAGCATTCTTTATTCTTTTGCTAAACATTTAATTTTTCTGTGGTAAGGTTGACATTAGCATGGAATTGTCCAGATGGAATTTTAGAGGAGTGTCACAGGTCTGGATGCAGTTATGGAGAGTTATACAACATTAGTCATCGAGATGTTGAAATGATCTAGTGAGGTATTTGTTAAATGTGATCAATCATGGACGTTACAACGAAACTAATGGAAGGTCAACTAGATGCCTCCTGATCTGTGATTCATTGCTCAAAAGATCAGATGTCACAAATGCTGACCAAATGGAGTTCATATCTCTCGTGCATCAGCAATGTCTCCTTGTAGGTGTTTGTGTTCTGAACGGGTTTATCTCCAGGTGAATTCCGTTCCGGGAATACTGCGTCACACGCTGTGCCCACATTGTGCCCTTCAAAGGGTTCTGTTGTCCTTCACAATAAGATCTTTATGAGTCTCAGTCTGGTCACTCTTATGTCAAACACCTGGTCTCAGTTCAGATGGAATTTTAGATTAAACCCAGCCTGCACCAGCTTTGACCACCCTGACACTCTCATCTTCTTAACTTGCAGAGGAACCTTCTAGAGGAAAACTCGGATGAAGAGGAGGACTTTTTCCTGTGAGTCTGTAGTTTGCATAATCATCCATGCATTGACAAATAAACAGGTCTTTAAGCAGCAATTTTTTTTTGCACGCAATTTTCCCAGCAAAGATGTTTATGACAGTTTGTTTGGTAACTAACATTTAAAAAAAATAATATATATATATATAAGGTCTTATTTTGTTTTGCATGAGAGGCCCACAGGACCAAGATTTGGAGGCCAAAGACCAATTAGAAATTTTGTAGGAGCTATTTTTTTCAGCTGGCCAATTTTTACTTGGCTTTGCACATCATTCTACTTCATTTTTGCTAAAATATTTTTAGTTTTATGTATTTATTTTACTAGAAAATTTTACATTAAACAGTAATATGTTTAGTCATAGTTTTCTCTTTACTCGTTTTTTTACAAAGATCACAATCTACATATTTCACTAAAGCTGTTGTCAGTGTGAAGTTGAGATTTGAGCTTGAGTTCGCAAAGACCTCCGAAGATGGTTTGAGTCCGAGTCAAGACCGAGGAGTAGAGGTCTAGCTGAGTCAAGAGCTAGACCAAATGGGTTTAGGCCATGCCAACACTGAGACCAATTTATAGGGTTGATTCCATGGCGCTTCACACCAGAGGAACCTTTTCATAGTGCCTAGAACCATTGGCAGTAGTTCATGCTTTTTAAGAAGGATCTGGGAACTAGGAACGGTTGTAGTTCTAGGAACTCCATTTCGAGGAATTAAATGAGCTCTTACTTCAGAATAGTGTCTTAAACAGTTCTATAGGAACTACCAGTGACGTAAGTGTACACTGATTGGCCAAACGCATACAAATTAAAAAGGCATGTAAAAATATTTTCTCCACAAACATGGAAAAACAGCGATAATGGCATTTACCTGTTTTCTGCAGTGTTGTGTTCTTTTCTCAACCTCGATGATATGTAACACTGCAAGTTGTCATAGGAGATTTAGTCAGATTTTCATGCTCTTTCAATCGCATAAATTGTGTGTAAATTCTCCATTATCACGAAACCCAAGACACACAACAAAAACAACTCTGATCACGTCATTCTCCATTCACCGGTTGTTCATGTTTGTAAATGCCGTGAATAAAGACGTCGCTGTCGGCTGCTTCAGAGTTCCTGCTGCCAGTGTGAATGCAACCAGGAAAATGGCCTGAGGGAGAAATTGGTTCTCTAGGAAAGACCCTGCTGGCTAGTTCCTAAAACTACACGGTGCGAAAGCTCCTTATGTCAAGAGTGAGACAAGTATTGGGTTGAGTCAATACTTGACTCCAAGTCAAGACTTAGACCAGAAGAGGGTCCAGTCCAGGTCAAGGCCAAGACCAGTAGAGGGTCAAGTTCGAGTCAAAACTGAGACCAGAAGAAGGTTGAGTCCATGTCAAGACTGAGACCAGTAGAGGGTCGAGTCCAAGTCAAGACTGAGACCAGAAGAGTGTCAAGTCCAGGTCAAGACATCCATGTCAAGAACGAGACCAGTAGAGGGTCAAGTTCGAGTCAAAACTGTGACCAGAAGAAGGTTGAGTCCATGTCAAGACCGTCACCAGTAGAGGGTCGAGTCCATGTCAAGACCGTCACCAGTAGAGGGTCAAGTCCGAGTCAAGAGCAAGACTATGAAAATATGGTCTTGGGCATGAACTAAAGGACTGAGACCAAGAAAATATGGTCTTGGATTTGGCCTTGAGGACTGTGATCAAGGCCATGAAAATATAGTCTTGAACTCAACTGTGAACAAGTTGGTCTTGACTACAATAAAAACAAGGGCCCACTACCAAGCGTCCATGAATTTCTGCTCTTCTGATACAGCCCGGGTCCTTCCTTCAATGTGCATCTGTAGACTATTTTATCATCTGCCAGGTGAAAGCTATGTCTGATTCCTTTGTAAAGCAATATCTTTCAACAAGCTGCAGTTTTGAGGTATCGTTATCTTGGGGTTAGGGGTTATTTTCAGAATTGAACAATTAGGGATTTCCAAATACTAGGATGGGCTCAGTTCAGAAATGTGGAGACAGATAATTTCCATTGGCAGTGTATTGTGGAAATCACAGTTATTGACTGCGCAGGCACTGCCCACGCCATTGTCTCTTGCAGAGTTTATGTAACTCCTTATAATGACATCTGTGAAAACACCCACCCACAAACATACCTCCCGTCCGAAAAAAAGGGAAGCACTATAACCATCTGGGTTTCTATGACACAACATAATATTTGCAGGAAAAAGTAAACAGCTACTCCCAATATTCAAAAATCTCTGTACTGACGTAGCTGTAGTAGCCAGACTGTGAGCCTTTCTTTGTTCTTTGTTCTTTATGAAATTTGGTACATACTAATATACTGCAGTAATTCTCCCAAGGGAAACCCAGGAGAGCTTCGCCCAGTGTAAGCAGCCACACGACACCAGGTTTACGT